>JARHVA010006843.1:410000-412500 GCA_037957365.1 Torreya grandis | reverse complement strand
TAACAATAAATGACATAAATATATAATAAATATTCTAAAAATAATTTATGGTATAGTAAGATGTATTTATTAGGTTCAAGGGAAAGGCTAGCATGGTGTAGATACCTAAGTTTAGACTTTGGTAATTTACATCAAATTTCACATATTTTTGAAAACTTAGACATTATGCACATATTTTATTTTTGAGCACACTTTCCCTCTATATTTTTACCCATATATTATATTATTTCCCTATATTCACAATATATATTTATTTAAGATTAGTTAAATCTCTATAGGAACATTCTAGAATCCTAGATAGACCATCTCCAATTTTTTAAATCCCTATTTTTCACTTATAGGATAGTGTGTATTACTAAAAATGTCTCCCTTTATTGGTAGTGTCCAAGGTCCCTCAAAAAGTATTTCTAAAATTGTAAAGTCTCCATTAGGATAACCTAGACATGTGTCATGGGTTATCCATAGCAAGAGTTAATTACGAGTCATCTATAAATATAAATCATGCCTAAGGTCAATATTCACTTGAGAATTAATTATAAATTAACTATCAGTCTCTTATATCATTGTAAAAATTCATACACACATATCAAATATGAAAGGAGAATCCCTACAATAGTCCATAATGAATACACAATGTCAAATTTACATGGTTCCATGTTTCAAAGATCACTATATTATATTTAATTTGAGACTATTTAATATGTTACACACACACAATTGGGAAAACTACATGTCTTTTAAACCCAATTCAAATTAATATAACATAGGCAACACTTAATCAATTAGTGAGGAGTGATTGGGGTCAATCCAACCCTAAATACTAACCCCATGTTAAGGGTGTCTTGTTATTGAATAAACACAATTAACATTTTTAAGGAGGAGAATGAATACAATAATTTAAATGTATAATCATAAGTTTGGAAAACATAAAATAACATTTTAGTAATAGTCACAAGGCTCCCAAATATATCAAACCACCACTATGTATAGAGACATTATTGTTAAACCCTAATAGTGCTAGCTATCATGGGTGTAAAGTTTTGAATGTATAATCATGAGTTGGGAAAAGATAAAATAAAATTGTAGGAATAGACACAACGCTCCCAAATATATCAAACCACCACTGTGTATAGGGATAATATTGTTAAACCCTAGCAGTGATAGCTATCACGGGTGTCAAATTTTATTTGTAGTATCTAAGAAAGATTTTAAAAATTAGTTTTGGTATTATCCATAAATGAATAACATATAAATATAGATTGTTTATATATTTATTGATGACTTATATAAGAAAAATAATTATTAAAATTAGATAAATACATCATTTTTTAATTTCTAAGTTAGGTAATAAATTTTTTGACCAATCTATTTTAATTAATATTAGTGTGTTTAAAGACATATTTTACACAATATTAATTAGATAATAATTTACATATTTTATATCTATTAGGTGTAAAATAAATAAATTATTTTGGAGAACATGATAATTTATTTGTACATGAAAAACCTAGGTTTCCTTCTACATTATGGTTTCAAATCTTTCTTAATTTTTTTATATTTTTCACTATTATGGTTTGAATTTCGAATATAATTTATTATCTCCTCTTTTTACATGAAAAAATATGACTTTCCCACTAGTTTTCTCCGTGATTTTATGCATGCATTCTATGTCATATAATAAGGTTAGGTCACATCTACCTACATGCCAAAGTGTTATATTTAGTGTTTTTTTAATTGATCATATAAATATGCCTCTAACTCAACCATGTGTTTGTGTGCAAATACAATTTTGGAAATTAATTAATTACATGATACTTATTCTCTTTATATGAACACACACACAGACACACACACACACACACACACACACACACACACACACACACACACACACACACACACACACACACACACACACACACACACACACACACACACACACACACACACACACACACACACACACACACACACACACACACACACACACACACACACACACACACACACACACACACACACACACAAACACAAACACACACATGTATGTATGTATGTATGTATGTATGTATGTATGTATGTATGTATATGTACATGTTGTTAATGATTATACAACTAGAATTGAAAATATTATTAACATTATATTTGAATTGATGTTTAATATCATGGTATAACTCATCCTAATGATATTAGTAGTGTGTATCCTAAATAACTATCACCACTTTATAATTATCAAAACATAATTAGTAAACAAGTTAAGGATATATATGTTATTTTGAATGCTATCATAGAGTCTAAAACTACAAATAAAGATAGGAAAACCAATCATTTAGAATAAAATTATGAGCTTGTAAATTATATTAATCCCCCATTTAGGGTATTATATCCTACATTATTTGTTTATACTTTTATTACTACATATAATGTCCATCTGTCTACGACATATGGCTAAATTAGTGATGAATACTACAACTATAATGGTGGAGCCATATCTTACTCC